>CM035591.1:78318200-78357643 GCA_020423425.1 Chrysopa pallens
TATTTCTAATGAAAATTTGACTTTCTATGCGAATATTGAAAAACTTGCATATGTAACTGTCTTCTGTCACATTACCTCGCCAATCATCACGTTTGAGAATGATTCTCATAGAATTTTGTAGAGTGATATGAATAATAAAAAATCCCCGAAGTGTGTTACCATGAAGTAGTTACACGGAAAAAACTAAACTATATTAAATAAAGTTTGAAGTCTAAAAAGTAATAATATGATCCCGAATAAGTACAGTTTCAAGTAATAATCTCGCTGCTTTAACAGTTAATTCATAATAATTATTATTTTAACATTAATATTTAAAGTTCATATGCGGAAAAATCACGTCACAAACTTTAAAAATCGTGATTTAATTGTTAAAAAAAGTAAACTATAATTATTAATAACTAAAACTTAAATGATTATCATTTAGAAAAGAAAAATTTGTGGTCCCAAATGTAAAAATTTAAAGGTCAAAAGATAAAATTTATAAGGAGAACTGTATTTTTTAATACTGTTTAAATAATAAACATTGACATTTACAGAGTTGATATTTTATAAGAAGATAATATGAAATTTCACGAGAGTATTGTTAAAAAATAAATTCTGAAATGTATTTATTATTACACAGAATATTAAATACTACAGTTGAACCTCATGAAAATTTACTACTTGAAATAGTAAAAATTATATACAAAGTAAAATCCAATGTATATTTATTATTATTTTCAACTTGAAAAAAGTATACATTAAACCTGAAACCTGCTTATATTTGGTAATAAGCAACACTATTTGTAAAATGAACAAATTATCAGCACAAAACAAAAAGGAAATGTTTCTTCAGGATATCCCCGACTTATAATTTTTATACAATCCTCGAAATAAGTAAAATAGGATATCAAAAACTACTCACATATTTTTTAATTTTATTCCAAATATTTACAGTTCTTATCAAATTTTTCTCGTGAAAGGCAGATAATAATTTACTTCTTTTCCGTAAAGAATCAATTTGGGGAAAGTCCACAAGCACTCATTTCATAGACTGGAATATTCACGAATAGTTGATGATGATAAGAAAATATTCGTAAAGTTTATGAAAATTTATTCGAACAATTCTTAATGTAAATATTTGAAAGTTTTGATTGAGGAAAAGTATGTTTTTTAATTATTTGTTTTTTGTTTTTTTTTTTTTTATACATTTTGATATAAATTTTTCATTTTTAGTTTTACTTATCAAATACAATTATATTTTCGTATTAAGTCATACAAAATTATGGGAAGTAGCTAGTTTAATAAATTACATTGAATGATAATTATTGAATTATCCACACTTAATAATTATCTTTCGATCAAGGTATAAAATAAAAAGCTACAACTTATACGAAAAAAACAAATGAAAATTACTTACGTTATTTCTTAAAATACTGCAGTAAATAAATAAAATATCACTAAATTATTAAATTTCACAAAAAAAATTGAATTTAGTTAATAATCACCACACTATAATGCAGATTTTCTTCATATTTTATTCATCAGTAATCAATAAATAATCATTAAAAATTTTTTAGAATTGTATTTATATTAATTCTCAAAAAAAAAAATATATATATATATATATGTATATATATATATTTAAAAAAATTTCAAATAAGTTTTATTATCAAGAATGATCGACCGTGATGATTGAGGACCCACTGTGTACACTATTTAAATGTTGACCTCCTATTGGTGTAATGTAATGTTTCTTTGCAAAATATTAAATATAAGTTAACTTCATTCATTTCTTATTTTATTATCATCACACATAATATTTAATATTTTTACAGTGTGTTATACGATTTCTGATCAAAATATATTAATTATGAATACCATAGCGTATATAGATGATAGCAGTCTACACAAGCTTCAATAATCGTTGGTAAACATGTGGCTCGTTTAATTTTTTTAATTTTTTTTATTTTGGTATGACATTTACATTAATATTATTAGTAGAGAAATCCTCGAAATAAATTAGGCACAAATATCGGATAAAAAATATATTTTGTTTTATTATAGTCATATACCATTTTTAAATTGATATTATACAGAATATTTACACTTAGATTTTGGGTAGTAAGTTCTGGTGCTACACAACAATGGTTTGTCATGGATATTAACTGTTTCATAGACAGTCACCTAGTCTAGGTTAATCTATCATCTTACTGTTAATGTAAGCTTTACCATTATTGACAACAAAACCGTTTATTTGAAAAAATGTTTTATAAAATAGCATTAAAGGATTTTTAATTTCATTTACTATTAAAAGTTTTATATTATGTACGGAAAGTATGATATATATGAGGGTATATTAAGTTGCATGAAAAGTATGTAACGATAATAAGGCTCTAACAAATCCATTTTCACTTGTCTAATTATCCGTCTGCCCATCATCAAGGTAACTCTAAAACGAAGGCAGATTCTCATTTGAAATTTGATGGCGTATTATCGACCTAAAAACTAAGTTCGTAATTGAGCAAAATTGTTCAACTGAGTGCCATGAACTCACCTCATCTTTTAAACCACCACCGATAGAAGATAATATCAAATACAAAGAGTGTTTGTTTCTTTAAAGCAAATAAGTTTTTTCAAAATATTTCTACATAAATTGTTTAAATTTGCCATAATTTCAGCCCAAATATAACTATAATAGATATTTTTATATTACAAAATTTTCATAGCTGTATTGACTACGAATTTAGTGTACCTACTTGAATATAAATCGAATCTTTACACTATTATCACTCTTATTGGTTGTTTGTTTTCAATCCATACCAATTATTACTTTTACTTAGGTGAAACAGTAAAAATTATTACTTAGGTGAAACAGTAAAAATTTCCGAATGGCTTACTACACGATATAAATTCCAAACATTACTGCCCAACGAATGTTCTTTCCATTTATTGAAAATCTGTTTGAAATGAAATATATATATATATATATATATATATATATATATATATATATATATATATATATATATATATATATATATATATATATATATATATATATATATATATATATATATACTAATTATTAATTACCTATATCCTAAAAATAGCTCAGTTATACAAAAAAATTTCCTGAACGTGATAAACGTGTGAAGCAAATTTCATAAAAATCGAAAATGCGTTCGTACGTTACAGCGGAATAAATATAGAATGATAGATAGATAGATATATAGATAGATACATGTATACAGACAAATGAAATACAAAATTGGTAAGAAATTTCTGCCCCGTTCAAAAGCTTTTATACTTCATGCGTGTTAATACGTTCACGTATTAATATATAGATTTTGAACATTTCGAGTGAGTACTCGACTTACTTGTAGGAATCTTGTCTAAATTTTCAATGAAATATAAATGTAAATGAAAATTCTCTATAAATTAATGTTATTATTATTTTTTTTTTGTTTGACAAATAATTGAAAATGTTTAAAATCTATGTATTAATACGTGAAAAAAAACTTTGTACCCCTTTTTCGAAAATTATCCATAAAAACACATTAGATCAATAAAAAAGTACACACACTATAACACACACATATATAAGAGGTGTTGCTTATATTACACACACTTCCATAAACATGCATATATACTTTTATATACTGTTGTATTTAAAGGTAGTGAGATTCACTTTTGAGTGATTATGACCGAACCGGACCAATTTAATTAGTATTACCAATTCAATAACATTTTTTCACAACATTCTCATAAGTGTATAAAAATATTTAAAGTGAGGTTCATGAGCATGTTGAATAAATTATAGCAGTTTATATTGAGAAATTTGGAAATTTTTTTCAAATAAATATCCGAACGAGGCAGAAAATTGTTTCTAAATTTTTTTTTTTTAGGATTGGGGCCACCTGTGGAACTCCATAAAAATATCCTTTATAATGATTTTAGACTGTAAAGTTCAAAAGTTGAATAAATCCAATGATAATACAAACATAACATTAAAGTATCATGCTTAGTATGCATTTATAATACACCTTGCCTCTATGGAAATAGTGAAATGAATATATCAATATTATATTAGTTTTTAGCATGAATCTTCCATATACAAAGAATTACATAATATATTCTGTTATATAATTGGTAAATTATTTCCATGTTATGTCAATAATACTATTACTACTATTATGTTTGTGTCATTCTGTGTCACTCTGTAAATATTTAAAACTAATACTAATATGTATCATTGATTCATAAATTAGTTGTTATATAAAGAGAGACAATCACCATTTCATAGGAAATAGAAATAATACCTTTACATTGCATTATATTCAGTATGTCCTTATTTTATTGTTTAATTAATAATTATATAACTAATAATAATAATAGAAAATATGTTATTGATATTGATATTATATTTTATTCAATTATATTTGAAATCAATATAACTCAATTATTGAGACACTATAAGTACACTTTCTGCCAGTAGGAGTGATCTTCATACAGATCATTTTATATTTTTAGTGTTACGGTTAAGTATGAATGTTCCGTTCCTTAACATAAGTTGCCATAGGGAAGATGCAATAATTTGCTATTTTACCAAACAAAATATGAAACTCGGCTCAATACTAAACAGATATGAAAAGTAAATTAAAATTGATTAAAAAATTAATAAGTTATAAACTCTTAATGATTGTTTTCCATCTCTTTCTTGCGATAAATGTTTTATGGGTGATTCTCCGATACACGATCATTTTCTATACAAAATCGCACAATAAAATTTTTGAATATTAAGTGTATATACTGTAGTAACTTAATTTATACAACATTATTATTCTCAATCAAGTCATACTATTTGTTTATTTTAAATTTTGAAGAAAAGTGTATATAAGTGCCATGGACATCGATGAATCGATGTATATAAGTGCCATGGCCACCGTAGAATGACACTTATGTATAATCACTATGGAGATAAACATGTATGACGTCATTTATGCAAATTCTGTTCTTTGTTTAATTAATTATTTGGAACGTTCATATTTTAGCTATTTAAAAAAAAAAAAAAAATCAAAATTCATATTGGTTGAGTACATACGCTTGAATTAAAGTTATAAAAAAATTTGTACATCATCCCTATTGTACTTAGTACTTAGTAAAATGTCCGCTGTAGCAGACATTTGTTTATTACATATTGTCTTTAAAAAAACAACTGACCAATTTCGTTAAGGAAAATGACCAAAAAAAAAATGTCACCTCTGTAATAAATACAATCTCTAATGTAATTAATAAACATTTTATTTTTTTCTATAATCGCGCACAAATATCTCTCCAAATATTTGGAAATTTGATATGCACAATGTCGACATGGAATCGGAAGGCGTGTCGAACAGTATTATTCTGAAAATGATTTTCTGAAATAAAATTAAAATTTTATTTTATATTTAGAAATGCATTTTCGGAAAACCTCTTTGACACGCCCTTCGTTTTTAAGTCAAGATAATGTATTATCTAATGAAATATCAAAACATTTGGATAATATTTTGATTTATGTATTTTTACCCGAAAATAAATTTAATGTATATTAATTACAATACAGATTATCTTTATTATAGAGATCTCATTTTTGTGCCAATTCAACAAAATTATATTTGTTCTAATGTTAGGAATAAAACCTTAAGACTATATTTTAAAGATAAAAAATTGAAAATACTTAAAAAGTCTGCAGAATTAAGTCAGAAAGTTTATGATCAATTTTCCAGTGACTCCTTTGAATAAAGTTCCCTTGTTTATCGAAAATTAAATCTCTGTTAGTACACATTTATATCTCATGTTTGAACGATGAAAATTATTTTGTTTTTAGCAGAATTTTTCATAAAAAGGTTCTATTTTTGATGTGATTGGCAACACGCTTTTCCTTGTACTATTAAAAAAAAAACGCACTAGTGGTGCAGACCGTCACTAATAATTAGCAACGACTAACATCTCCTTAGAAAATTATTACAACTAGCTAATTCATACTGACGATGATTACTTTGAAGTCGAAATACGTATTTATAAAATTCTAGTTAATTGATGAAAAAAATCGAAATTTAAATACTGGGTAATTCAAGTGAAAAATAATTCAAATCATTTAGGGTCAGGCAATGCAATTTTCAAATCGAAGAAAGAGAGTCAATTTTGAAATTCTAATTGATAGTTTTAGTCTTTAATTCAGAATTTAATTTTATTATATTCAAAATGTTTTAATGAAGATTCTGCATTTAAAAATTATGTTTAAAAAAATTAAGCCTCCAGCTCTAACTTAAGGCTAAAATCATCCATTTTTCAAAATAAATCTATAAAATACATTCATTGTTTTTTTTTTGTTTTTTTTTAAAATAAAATACAGTTCTAAAATTACTCGACTGTTTTCAGATAGATATTTATATTTTTAATACGCTTTTATTAGCTTCAGACGTATGTATGTTAGTATGTATATGTAACGGAATCTTTGAAAATGTTTTGACCCCCTTCAAAACGTCGGATTAACTCGAAGTTTGGCATATGCTTATTAAGGACCGATAATAATTCAATATTTTAAACAGTTTGATCCGTTATCCTTACTAGGATAATCAGGATTAGCGATTTTTTGGTTTTCCTGAGACCCGTAGTGTCTGCGTCAAGATCATACGCATTTATAGGAAATTCAACTAAAAAATGAAAAATAAATAATAGTTTAAAAAAAAACTAAAAAAATACGCTTTTATAGAAAATCACACTAAAAAATAGAAAATAAATCTTAAAAAATTTGAATAAAAAATAGTGTAAGAAAAAATGATTTTATTGTAAAAAAAGCGTGGGGTGCATGGTAACAATAGTTATAAATATTTTATAAACAGATATGAGTAGAGGGATTATTTTGATAACATCCTGAAAAGCACCCCACGCTTTTTTTTTACAATAAAATCATTTTTTCTTACTCTATTTTTAATTCAAATTTTTTAAGATTTATTTTCTATTTTTTAGTGGGATTTTCTATAAAAGCGTATTTTTGTAAACTATTATTTATTAAATATCTTAAAGCATAGTCAATAGATTAAAATTAATAACAAATGTGAAATATTTTATTAATTGCATTTATCTATATTTAGCACATAAAATTTTAATTAAGCTACCTATTCATTCTGTTATTTTGATAATTATTGGTAAATTTCTTACTCATGTACTTTATACTATGGATTATTTTATACATCATTAAAATAATATTTAATGGAATAAATAATATTAAAAGTATGTCGTCAAATGCAATATATCAATGTTAATTAAGTGATTGTCTTCCCATAATTTTTATCGGTATAAATTTTTAATAATTTGAGCGCAGGTGTTACGTTATAAAAATTGTCATTTTAACAATACAACTTTGATAAAAAATTACTCCAAAATATGGATCAAAAGTAAATAACAAAATAATAATTTTTTTCAAAAATTGGGAATATTTTTTTCTTGCTCAAAGTAATATAAAGTTCTAATTAAGAATTAAAAATCAAGTGTCGAACCGATTTCTCATCGATATTAGTTTGATTAAAAATTGTTCAATTTTATATTTCAATTTTTAAGTTTTTAATTAAATACTGCAAAATGATGATGTTACACGATTTACAAATACTTCTTACAAACAAATTTGGTTAAATATAAAATTATTCTGTAAGAATATGCTTTTGTTGTATTTTCATTTTGATTTATACTGTAGTACTACCACTAATATTATATTATATTCACAGAAAAAAATTCGTGTAGTTTGCGAAGTTTCTTAATTTTATACCCAACATTTTTTTGCATGCTTTGTTCAATTCAGATAATTAACATAAATACTTATAATAAATATAATAACACCGTATGATGTGAATTCGCTGTAATTTTCGAATGTGTTGTCCGGTTTGATGAAATTTTTCTCGATCTGTTTTTTTACATTCAGTTAATGTACTGAATAGTTATGTTTTTAATAAACTGGTTATCAATGTTAATATTTTTGTGTATGTATGTATACAAATTGTTAAATTCTATATAGATGAATTTTAGAATTTTCCATAATCCTAGAGAAGCGGTAAACGATCCGTATTCCTAGTTGCATTTGTATATTTCAATTTAATGTTGGTTACTTATTATTTTACAATGTAAGAAGCATCAACTAGTAGTTTCATAAACAAAACTGAATATAAGTCATAAATGTTTAATAGACATAAAGTGGATATAAATAAATTATATTAAAGATATGTTTATATAAACCAATTTATATAATATTGTAAATTATTATATAGAATGATAACAACATGTATATATAATAATGTATAATATAATATAAATATACACTTATATACGCTGGCTGGCTCTTTGGTGAATGCATGATCTAACATAAATTTTAAAGTTTTATATGTATAATAGATATTGAATAAATAATGCATTCTTATATTTTTGTTTATATTTTATATTTAAAACTTTATATACAATATGAATCAGGGTCTCTTGTAGTTCCCTTCAGCTTTTAGACCAGGGTCTTTATAAAGGCAAAAAATTAAAAAAAAAATATAGTAGGATGAAACCCATGAAAAACGGAAGAGAATATAACAAAAATTAAAAATAATTTACGAGCGATCTGAGATCGAGAAGTGGATAGGTTGAGTTTTTAATGGTAAAACACGGTTTATCTCGCTATTCTACAAAACTACAAGTCCTATGGAAAAAAGTTAAATGGCAAAGTTGTAGGTAATAAAAAGAACTGCAATTTTTGTATTTATTAAGGTGCTTTTTCGATATTTATTCAAAATAAGGTGAAAAAACAAATATTTTAAATCAAATAGAATACCATGTATTTGGAACATAAAAATAAATTTCTACCAAATTTCGTGATATCAAAATTTTTTTGTAAATATAAAAATAAAAAGGTTATTTTAATTTTTTACATAAATTTTGAAGTTATGTGAAATAAGTAGGAATCGAGTTAAAACCGTGTTTTATTTACTCTCAATTTTGTTATATTCTCTTCCGTTTCCAATTGGTTTCGTCCTCGACCCTTGTATCTTGCATTGTATCCTACTGGAAATTTTATTTGAAAACCCTTCAACTATTTTAAAAGAACTGCAAGCAATGAATAAAATACGCAATATATATATAGCTCCTGAACAATTATCATTTTATGTCTATCTTTATACCGGTCTATTTGGCGGTAAGTATATAATAATAATTAATTATTTATTTTATTTACCTATAATGGATTTTTTAATACAAAAATATTTGAAAAAGAAAATAATCATTCATATAATATACTTATTACAAAAACAAAAAAAAACAACAATAATATACATTTTATATTATATGAATAAATGAAATGTAATTATGAATATTTACAATAAGAGAACTCTAGGATTTTTCTAATAAATTTCAATTTTTTGTCTCAATTTCGTAGAAAAAATTTATTGTATTTTATAAAAACCGTATTTCGGCTACCAAGAAGTCATTATCAGTATGAACTAGCTAATCGTAATAATTCTCTCCGGGCAAAAGTTACTCGTTGTTAATTTGGTATCTTTGTGCAAACCGTCTCCAAATTAACAACGAGTAGCATCTTCTCGGAAAATTATTACGATTACCTAATTTATACTGATAAAAACTACTTTGTAGTCGAAATGGTCTTTGTAGTAAAATATAAAAAAATTTCATCTATGAAATTGGGGATATAATCGAAATTCATTTAAAACATAATTAGTTAATTTTGAAGTTTTACTTTTCCATCTTTCAATAAATTTTTATCCCAACAGTTTGAATTCTCTTCTTCATTCTATATATTCTTTTCTTTCCATCAACCTTTTCAAAAAATTTGCAATCGGTAATTAATCCTCTTTTTTGCATAAATTTAATTTTGCTCATTCCTTATTACCTATTTATGATTGATATTTAATTCCCATTATTTTATTCCCATGCAAAATGTAATCAAATGCATTTCTGTTTTAATCTATTGTTTGTATATTAAATATAATTTAGTGAAGTTTTTTTCTTCATTTCAACTCAAAGCAACACGTGTATTTTGGTCCTTTGGCATAGTGTTCTAGACATTTAAAATAACCCAACAAATATTTCTGATCCATACCTTTCACCATTTTAGTATATCCCATAAAATCTTTTACAAAGCATAATTGTTGATTTAAATCAAACTGCAAATTTTCAACAATGATTTTTCATTCTCGAAGTAATTGCTTCTCCTTCTTCAACTAGGTAATTATATTTTCTGTTTGTATCAATAGTGCAATACTTATACAGATTTTTACAAGTATCTTCTAGGTTGATATAATAATTGAGAACATTTTTATATACGTTGGTTTCATTCTACTGGCATTTGTTCTAATCCCAAAACTGCTCCCTTATTTGTCGTAGCATTGCTAATACCTAGTATCTGCTTACAAAGTTTATGTTTAAATATGTTCAGAACACGGTTAGCATGTAAAAATTTGAACCTGAATTTGTCCAAAACTACGGTACGGATATTTATTGATGAACAGAAGTGGAGGTGTTCGTAGTGGTCCCATTTTGTACCATGGTCCCACAATCAAATATAGGTACAGAAAACCTCAACGTTTTTAATATTTGAAATGAAATTTATATTTCAATATGATTGTTAGACTTTAAGTTGATAGTTATTTTTTCAAAAAGTCTAATATTTTCTCTTGTCCATAAGTTATCTTTAAAAGTATTATATTTACTCAACACTGAAGAAAACGAACGTATTTTATACTAAGAATTATTTTACTATAACATATAGTGGGATACATAGTTATTCCACATTGATATTTTACAGCGTACGTTGCATATATAATCATGTATAAAATATTGTGTGTGAAAATATATCTTTTTGGAAATGTTCACTGTCCGATGTCTAAGACGTTAGCATGTAATCAAATTTATTTTTTAATACCCACCGTGTTTACTCTTCAACAAGACAATTAATGTATTGATTGTTTAAATACAAAACATATGGTTTAGTATCAATGTTAGAACTCTGAGCACGGTGCATTAAAATCTTTTCATTCGTTTCTATGCTTACGAAATACTACTGTACCAAAAATTACTAATGTACTTTAATGGTTCTTACAATTTTCAACCCATAATACATAACGCCATGTGCTATCAACTGCTAATTAATTATGTTGTGCAGGCGCATTCAAAATGGCTATTTGACTTGTCATGAATTACCTAATCGGAAATAAGGCTTTCAATCGTTTAATAGTATAGCTATTTTCGATTTCTTTAGGAGTTGAAATTAATATAATTTAAGGTACAACTTATAATAAATTTCTCTCATATATAGGAAATGTGGTCAAAAAAGCTTTGAGGACTTGATTTTTACATGATAACTTGATTTAAGATAATTTATTGAAAATATCTCATTATTTCTATACCCAAATAACAGAAAAACTATTTATTTTTATTTTCCTTAAAACAAAACTAATTCATTTGTAAATAAAACCACTTAAGGGAGTTGTGTTTCCGAAACCAAAGTGCCATAAAAATCCAAATCCACGATTACACTACTCATTAAGATTCAATTGCCATTAAAATATAAAGTCCATTGACCGTTTTAAATTCGAGTTATTTATAATCAAAGTTCATATAATTTACATTGCGAGCATTTAAAACAGATTTTGAACTAACAGTCAGAAGCATTTTAAAATTTAATATAATAGGCAAATGAAAGGCATGAATGATATGGCAAATGAAAGTTCAACAATACGTGAAAAAATATACTAGTTTAATTTAAATGTGTGTATACGTATACATGAGTAGTGTAATAGTTTGTGGGTAACCATTCCTCTTGTACAGTATCAGACAACATTATGGCTCATTTTTACTGCAAGCAGAATAACTACTTTAAGAAAAAATATTAATTTTTGTAAATGATTCTATTCAACTAGCAGCTAGCTCATTGAAGTCATTTGTAAATTACTGCAAAACTGTTAACTAAACTAAAGATGAGTTTTTTTAAGAGATTCTATCTCGAACACATAGTAACTATTGAATTTTATTTTAATTATATAGATTATGAATAAAGGGATCTGCTTTTAAAAAGTAATAATTTAAGTGAATATTTATATTGCAAACAATATTTTATAATGCACATGTAATCTTAAAATTCTATTGCACTTACTACGTAAACATTTTCAACCAAATACAATGATAATGTATTTTCTTCATAAGTTAGTTGTTACTGTTTATGATTCACACTTTCAAAGAAGTTTTAAAATTAATGACAAAACGTTTTCAATAACATCTTACTTACACCAACTTTCTAGATAAATATATTAATGGTTTTTAACCTTTATGATAACATTAATTGTATAAAGAAATATTATTTAATTTATGTAAGAAGCTACATTATTGAACAAGAAAATATAGCAACTAACTGAGTTAATTCTTTATATACCTGACATAAGATGGGCCTACGTTTTTTAGTTAAATATAATTAATTTATCTTGTGTTTTAGAACTTCAAAGAAACTTTGAATTATTGAATGAACAGAATCGGTTAATTAGGTGAATGAATGTTTTTATCTTAAAAACAAATTTTAATAATGCTTTTAGGTATAAATATTTCAAATTTCGATACTATATGCTAAGTATTCATCTAATTAAGATTGGATGTTTAAGCATTTTTAAAACAACAAATAATATTTAATTACAAATAAAAAAACCTAACATATCGCACATCAATTTAACTAAATACATCACAGTAGTTTGTTATTAAATATTATTTGTTATTATATAATTCAAAAAAATAATGAATAATGTTTGTTAATATTACAAGTTTTTACAATCAGTTTTTACAATTAATATTACAAGCCAAGAAACACAGTGTACCAAATTTTGGGACTAGTCTTTCAAAATAATGCAGCTTTTTGTAAAATTCATTAATTTTCATTTTTCTTGAAAATATATTGTTTTCCGTGAAATGGTGTTTTTTTTATTTTTAATATTGATAAAATTAAAATTTACACGATTTAAAAATGTAGAATTTTGCTAGTTTTTGTCCTGTTGTCTTTTAATTAAGATTAAAGTCAATAAATCTAATAGAACGCGGATAGGAACTGTGTTTCCACGTGGGGTTTACTGGATCCCAACGCAACTAGTTTAAAAATGTTAATTTTGAACGACTGGAGTAGCAAGTTCTCAAATATAAACTTTTATTTACAAAAAGAAAAATAATGTTTTCATCATTGATTTTTCAACGGTTCAATTTTCAGAGCTGTTCTTCATCCATGGATATAGTTAGCAAACATGCAGACTAGACTTATGCTATATATCGTAATAAAGCATCACAAATCCTATTTTATTAAATTTGAAATTCCATACTATATTATTATACGTATATTATTATATAAATGCACAGTCTATTTTTACGAACAGGCAGAGTTTTTGAGCATGAGTAATATTACAATATAAAGAAACATGCAAACTATTCCACAAAATCTTTTCTTAATTATTTTGTAACACTCATAAATTTTTCTCTCTATTTAAAATTTAAATATTATTTACATGCCACACTCGTAATATATAGTCAAATCAATGTTCATGTTTATTTAAAATTACAATTACACAATTTTGATGGTACTCAAAGGTCTAAATTGGATATAATTTTGTTTATTTGATTAGAAATTGTGTATTTTTTAATTTTAAAAAAAAAAACAAAAAACATTCAGGTCGGAGTGTTTTTTCTAGTTGAGTGTACATCTTCCGCGTTATAAATAAACTTTTAAATATTTTTCACTGAATTTTTGTTCTTTTATAAACTTAACATTATTGGGTCGAACCAAGATATATATTTAGATCAATAAAACATTAAAATTATAAAAATATAAATTTCTTTCTTCACGTGTTTAATATAGATCCATGTTGTTTAATAGTAAACATAAGAATACAGAAATAATGATATACAATTTAAGTATTGTACGATGAGTCATATGCACCAAAATTTGGAAGCAGCTCTCAATTTATTATATTTTTATATTACATATTTACACGTTGTACAAAGTGTTCCATAAGGGCAAGCAAACGAGAAGCGTATTTTGGTTGGATACAGTAAATATTTAATATGGAATCAAAAGGTGTTTACAATTGACAGATTTTAACACTTTTAACCCCATTAGGTACACAGATTGACCTATAGATATAATTATTTAGCTATTGAGTTGGTGTTGAAGTCATTAAAAAAAATTGACCAAATAAACCGGTGAACGTTTTCTTGGGATCGTATAAAAGTAATTCATACCATTCCTCAATCCAATAACTTTTTGCCGTAGACTCTGCTCTCGCATTTAAAAAATCATCTTTCACAATTTCTTGCTTCCTTTTCACAAGGCCCAATTTCCATGCTTTAGACTTATTGGATTACAATCCACGAATTTGAATGGTTTAAAACTGCTTATAAGGTCATTGTCAATGACGTTTTTTTTAAGTTTAAACTAGATTTTCAATGTATTTGGATATTTTCTGGCTATTTTTAGAAGGAATATTCTAATGTAAGCATAAAACTGAAGCCACTCGGAAATTGATTAACAGAAAGTTTGATACATTCAAATTAAATCAAAAACAAGAAATTTAGGAACATATAATTTATTAGAAAAAGCCCAATCAAATTTATAAGAAAAAATTTTATATAATAAATTCATTAGAAATCGCTTATTAAGATATTAAAGGCACCACATAATTTACACGCTAAATCCTATTGTCGAAATAAGCGATATACATATTGTAAATTATTATATAACGATGCTAATATTTTAATTATTAGGTATTCCGTACCTGTATGAACGTTTTCAAAATTAATTTAAAAAAATTATATAAAAAATTCACAGAATATAAATATAAAGTATAATAATCATTATTAGTCAAGAATTCATTAAAATAAGTTTCAATATAATAAATAATAAGTTATTTGTGTTACTGAAAAGGAAGGTCATTATAGCCGAAGTATTTCAGTATAGAGTTATAAACGTCAATACCATTTTTCTATAATGCTTAAACTCTTTACTCGTTAAATATTGACATTAATTGAAGATGAGTTAACTAACGGAACTATCTCCAAGGTCGGCGCCGGCAACGAATATTATCCGGCACCGATTATTTTATTAATAACCGGCTAGTAACAATTTTTGTAATTATGTTAATATACACATTTGTTTTATGTATAGAACCGTGATTTTATGTTTATGATTAATATCGATTGTTTTTAACCTAGAATAATTTAAGTAGTTTATGATATAATCTTTAATGACAAAACCTCAGAAAATATTAATCAGTTTGAAAATATAAATCTACCTGGAAATTTGAAATAGGCGAAAAATTTAACAGCTATGGAAACTTCACAGAAAAATTGAAAATTTATAAGAAAAATACTTTCAAACAATATTAGATAATAGATAACAGGAATTCGGAAGCTCAAAAAAAGGATCTGTTAATAACATAAATGATTGATAAATTTAATTTATTATGACATTTAATTGGATGAGAAAAATATAAAGTTAAATTGATATTTATCTCATGAAATCTGTCATACGTGGGTATTGCGGTTTTAAATTCTACATTCGATATGCAAGCATTTTTACAGCACTTGTTTTATGTTTTCCTTAAACAGCATATTATTTAGCGACATTAAATAAAAAGTAATCTGTATTTATAGCACAGAATACTAAAATTGATTTCACCATTGATATAAAACACTATTATTCAAGATTTATTTTTTTATTTATTTTTAAATTACATAGCTTATTTATATTATCATTATGGTATCAAAGAATGTATTTTTATTATAATTTACTTATTTATCTACTAACTCTTCAAAATATTAAATTTTTTTACAATTTTAAATTTCAATAATTATTTTTATGCGTGATTATCGTTGAAAAATCAAATAAACTGTTATAGATCTGTCAAAGTTTGAAACGCTATCACAGATTACAGATAACTATCAAGTGTCAGATACTAATACAATGACCGGCGCCGGCAATTATTTTCGAATATTAATTTTGCCTGTGCCGGCATTATAAGTTGAGAATATTCGTGGTCGGCGCTAGTCATAGAGACAGTTCCGTTAACCAATCAATAGTTAAAATTGACATTTTCATTTCACCACTTTATTTGATTATTACAAGTGATTCATTTAGAATAAAACACTGGGTACACATTTGGGTGTATGATGTCTAATATAATAATATCAAGTGTAAATTTAGATAGAACCACATAACGTATGCTTTACATTTACATTTCATTTTTAAATTTATAGATATCGATATTTTTGTATTTATCGACACCTTTGAACATCCATTTTCTATTTTATTTTTTATGGTACATTTTATATTGAAAGTCTTTTTATTAAAATATTTTTGATATTAGCAATATTCAAGTATTAATCTTTTAAAGTATTAATTTTTTAATCAAAAATCAAATTAGACGGATGTGTTTAAGATTTTACTATACTCAAATATTTAATCAAAATAACAAAATACTCGCACTCCTAACCGTTATTATCTTCATTTTTTATGTCTCCATTTTTGTGTCTTCCTATCATAGGCTATTTTGAAAATTCCTAAAATGGCCTGCAAGGAACTCTTTACGAATTAAGGAACTTTATACGAATTGAATAATCCAACTACATAGATAGTTATTATTTATTTACCTAATAATATCTTATTTTGTAAAGACACATTATACATCTGTCTGTCCACATAAATTATAGAACTATCAATTTTTATAAAAAGTCTGTAATGTATCCAGATAAATTCTAGATTTAAATCTTCATGAAACGAGGAGTATCTCAAGAAAAATTATTTTAGTTCCGTCTTTAAATTTACAGAATAGAATTCAATGCGGTAGCCAAACTTGAAACAGGAAATTGAGATGACTTAAGATTTATAAATAAACTAAATTATATGTGATATATATTTGGTGACAATTTTCACAACACACTTAGTAGAAATAGAAATTTAAAATTTTTCAACTGACTTTTCCAGCTCTCAAGAACAGTTTTGAAGTTTAAAAATTCGTAAAACATCAACTTCAAACAATCAAAGTTAAGGAAAACATCTACCAAAACACAAAGTGCATGATCAACGAGAAAAGAAGATTGGGGGCCCTTGCTTTTTCACTTATTATGAAAAAAACATGTTTGTAACTACTTTTCTTCAACCGTATAGATTTAAAAAATATAGACTTTCCAATGAAGAAAATGAAACTAATTATAATTTATTATTCTCAAGTTGATGTTAAAAATAATTTTTTTGCTTATGAAATCTCTATAACGGATTATGATTTTGAATGCAAACTTTTTATGATGTTGATAAATGCTACTTGTTTACGTTAAATTGTAGAGGTAAACATTTTACCATTGAAAAACTTGATCATCAATGTCAAGCATATTTAATGTAAAGACATATTATCATCTAAGACTATATACAGAGTTTAGGACGTTCCCATTGATTCGTGCTCAACTATGATTGAGAAACTATCCCAATGTAAATATATACTTTAATTGAAAGAGGATAAATGAAAGAGGTGGCTGAGCTTCTACCATTACTTTTTTAAGCGCAGGAATAGAAAAATTATTTCATTACGTCACGTTTCAGATTCGTACTTTTACTTGAGATCACGACAAAAAGTTGGAAAACTATCAAAAGTAGCTTTATTCATTTTTGTATTAGAACGAATGAATACCTTAATTTTTTTGAAGATATTTAATTTGTTATACTTTCAATTAATGATTTTCAATTTTCGAAGTAAGAAAATCGCTTTTGTTATGTAATAAAACGTTCACTTCAAACGCGATCAGAATAAGAATCACGTGTTAAATCTCACAGACAATATTTCATAAATTTGTGCCACAAGTTAAAAATAAAATTTCTACATTTGGAGGACACTTCTGAGTATATGTATTTAATTTTTGTGAAAACATTAAAAACAAAACGGATTTTCTTTAATAATGTTTACAATTGTTAAACACTTTGTAAGTTAAAAACAAAAGAAGAATACATGAAAATAAAGCTAAAAATAAAAAAGAAGTGTTATTGAAAATATTTGTTCAAGTTTAAGTTGAGTTGAGGTTCTTCATCGTTCTTTTAATGTAAAACGTTTTTTTTATTTAATTTTCATTTTTTTTTTTTGTTTTATTTTGATTTTGATTCAAATTGAAAATGAATGAATGAAATGTATAATCAATCAATCACAGACTTAAGAAATGTGATTGACTTTATTTCCATTTTCATTTCTCAATTATCTTTCATGAACACAAATAAAATATATTAATTTATTTTAACCATCTGTCTAATTTCATCTTTTTTACTTTTATCATATGGAACACATGCATAGTAGTTATATTTGTATGAAAGACGAAACAACGACAAGAAAATATTGATGGCTTAAAAATAACTTTTACTTAAAACAGCGAAAATAATCAAGCCTTTTTCAACAGTAAAAATAGATGTATTTTTCAACCTCGCACTAAATTTCCGATACAATTTTTTTACAAGGTTTAAGATCACTTACTAAGTATCAAATTACAAAATGCGTATAAATTCCGGTGAATTGAGAAAATTATTGTAGAGATTAAATATTAAATTTGCATCTTTTGTTTCCTGCAAACTTTTTTTTTTAAATTTACCGTTTACGATTTATGGCCTATTTAATAAACCGGTTTCTCTATCTTTTTCGATTTTTTTATTTTGGTCGACGAATCTTATAATATTGGGCGAATCTCTAAGATAAGTTTATTCTCTACAACTCTTGTTTAAAAGTTGTTATTTAATCTCCATACTTTTTGAGCTATTAGACTTTTAATGTTGGACTACCGAACGTAAGTATGCATAGAAAATGGTTAAATAAATAAATTTAAAAAAATTATCGTTTCATTTTTTTCCTATTAACAATCAAGTAAGCTACGTCCTTTGAATAAAGTTCACTAACTTGTGGTCGTGAACTGTACAACTCTGATGTTACTTGAATGACAGCTTTTTGCATTACAGTAATAAGATGACGAGTGTTTGACCAACAAACCGGAGTGATGGATAGATGGGCGATTACCGCCAAGGCAGCCGATAATGAGTACAATTTTCATTATTATTGTTATTCAGGATATCTTAAAAAATGAAAAATTGCAATTGAAAATCCTGAAAAAATAAAATTAGCTTAACTAACTTACTACTACAGGAAATTTTATTGAACTGTAGAATATGCATTACTTTTTCATTTCATATCCAAATTCCAACTCATTTGGTGATGGGATATGACTATTTAAGTAAACATATTCATACATCTCGACTTGGACGGTATTCTGTGTCCATAATTTATACACAGTATATTTCAATATAGGTTTTACTGCTTTGAATACAATTGTATAAACAAATATATCAAATTAAATAAATAATATACAAAAAAACTATTGTTAAAAATTTGAGTGACTCAGCCTGTATAATATGATATGAGCTTCTGAATAAATAAAAATTGAAGTATTTTATTTTTATGACAGTAAAATTGTATTAAATCAGCATAAAATATCGCATTGACGTAGATATAAATTTGGTAAATGGTGGCGAATCAAACAGATATATAGATAGATAGACTGGCTTGGCAGACAGACTCACAGACGGTATCGGTATCAATGTACCATAGAATGTGAATCGATTTATGTATTATTTGTTTTGTGGAATGAATTAATATCTTAAATAGGTTAAATGTTAGAACTTCACCATACAATTTAATGTACGATCTACGAAGGTTAACTTATTGCTATTAGAATATATCTTGTCTACTTGAAATAATGGAACTCTAGGTTCATGGTTGTTTTGTTGATACAGGTATACTAAAAATGTTACCACCATATGTTGATTTTTAATTATTTATTTCAGAACATATCTCAAAACTCCATTGTATATATCTATCTACAAGCTTTAATTTAGTTTGATGTGTCTCGGTAAAACTATGCACGTAATCAAATCTCAAACAAGTAAACTTCGGCCCATTCCTCAGATTTTGATTTAGCATATAAATGTAAATCGGATGAGAATCCTTAATATGATACAAAAATATAATGATAGCGGTGTAAAACTTTATTTGTTTTCTTCTCCTTTGCGCTTCCTTTGTACAATATTTAGATAAAACGCCATTATTATTAAAAATTCAAAAAAAAATTATCAAAGATTGTAATTCATAAATTAATATTTTACTTTAAAACTTTCTAACAGTGATTTTTACAGTGTAAATCTGTGGTCTATCGTATATTTGATTGGTAGTACTTTTTCAATATTTGTTTAAGCAATACATTCTGTACACTTGACAGCAACAGAAAACAGAAAAACGTACGTCAAAATACCGATTGCCAGTTTACAGTTCATAAAATGGTTTAGCCTAACAGATAACAAGTTCTTTAACACTAGTTTCTAAAATAATACGTTTAAAACTGAAAATAAAAAAGTCCATTGAAAATTATATAAATTAGTGTATTAAGCAGCGTCTAATTGACGAAATGCAAAATATGGTGTAACTAGACAATTTGTAATTTCTATATAATTATATCTATATTTATTCTGCTGTAACTTTGTTCAATTTTGACTAAACTTGCACATTGATCACACTTAAAAAATTCTCAGTATAGTTTTTGGAAAATTTTCATTTCTTAAAAAAAGAAAAACCTTTTTCTAAAAAAATATTAAAAAAATTAATAACCGGTTTCGAACACGGGACTTTAAAACATCATCCTCACCACTAGACTACTGTACTATGATGTTATAAATAATACTTTTTACAGTTATTTAATAAATAAAATGAGTAATTTTTTGACACATATTTAATTTTCTTAAGATCATGTTTTGGATTGTGTTAGATGTCTTCTAAATTTTGTGTATGCATTATTTATATACTTTTTATTTACTTCTGAGTGAGGTCTACACTTCACAGAATTACTTGTAGAGATTGTGTCTCAATTTATATACGAAACTTTGGCAATAATTCATTAGAAACTGTATCGAAGTCAAATGCATGTCTTGCAGCATTTTGTCACTAATATGAAAGATATAGATATATGGTTTCGTATATTAAGTGGTACCTCTGGAACATGGGACGTACACTCAAATTTTCGACGTATGAATCGAATCATCTATGTCGTACAAGCTACATAATAATTTTATGAATATGAAACAAAATACTGTAATTGTACTGCATTTTTTAAAACAACAAACCTGGAATTTCCACCAAATCGTCAACCATTTGAAAGTAACAACTTCTATTAATTCCTTAATCACTAAAATGTGAGAATGGAGCTGGTCAGTCAGCCCTAATGGATGTACAATAAATAAATAAATTGAAATTCATTTATTAAACTTAAAATTTATAGAGGTACTTAATTGTATATTAACCATAAATAAAATGGTCATTCAACCATATTATGGAACAACTCCCGATAGCCAGCATTTCTTTTTCAACATTTTTTATTTTTTGGCTGACTGAACAGGAGTTGTCCCACAATCTGGATGACCACTTTTTTTATGGTTAATATACAATTTAATACTTCCAAAAAATTTTCAAGTTTAATTATTGAATTGCATCTTATTTATTTATTGTGCATACATTAGAGCTGACTGACCAGCTTCGTTCTCACATTAAACAGACTGTAATTTAAATCAATCTGTGTAAGAATTTTTACCCTTAGTAAATTGATTTAAATACCACGGTATCCATAACCGTTTTGAAAGCTTATATATACTTTGCAAATAATTAAAGTTAAATTTAACTTAAGCTTCAATTAACCATTTGTGATGTGTTTCCGCTAATTAATTCAACTATAACCTTTAAAAAACTTAGCTTTTCTAATATCTGAACCAAATTTGTTTTCAGTTAAGAGCCTAACTGCCAAAATGATATTGAGATGAAATTTGAAATCAAATTTACTTTTAATATTACAAAAGTTGATTTCTATAATAATAAAATTATATAGATAAATTAAACATCTCCACATAGTTTACTCAGTTTCTGCACAAGTGAGATTAATTATTCATTTAATTTAATATTTTTGGAACAACTTTGGGTTGTAGGAATTTAATTATTCGGCAGACAGTAACTAACCTAAATTTACAAATGCTTAATTGGTTTTAGTACATTGAACATTTGTAGATGCAAATTTCTGAAGGTAATACTGCTAAGGCTTTGTAAACTAAGAATCCAATAATTTACTATTTTGGTTAACACTTCATATATTTTATTATCTAGTAGTAAATAATACGAATCGAATGTCAATAGAATGTTTAGCATATGAGCAAGCAGCTTCGGTCTGGTCTGGTTATAGAAAGATATATATTGACCTACCACAGTAGAATGTTGAAGAGGTCACCACTCATAAATTATTTAATATTATGTGTATCAAATTTATTTAATTTATGTATCTATCTATAAATATTTAGGCATTATACATTTAATGTGTTCATTTAGCGAAATTCTTAGCTATGTTCAAAGAACATTTGTTTAGTTTTTTCAAGATCAGCTTAAGACTTGTGTAGCTGTTCGATGATTATTTTAAAAGTAATTATCAGGTACTTGGAAAATTAAGTACAAAAACCTAAAAAATATCCACTCAAAATAAAAAAATAAGAATATGAATCCTCTGAAAATAAATAAAGAAATTTCCTAAACATGTTCGTCAAATTTAGGAAGCTTTTATTCTCGACATATAATACAAAATCACAGAATATTTAAATTTAAGCCAAATGTTTGCAACGATAGAAAATATTGACCGCACAATCAAAATTTTGGTATAGGTGTTTATAGAATCATCTAATTAGATAGAGTTATATCGACAATGACTTTAGCCGACTATCCTACTAAGTGATTAGTCGATCGGGCTACCAGCCGATCAGTGGGCCAAGCGGATCACAGAAATTGAAAATAAATTGTAGAATACATTTTGTATGTGTCAAATTGAATACTTTTAAATAAATTTAAAAAAATTAAGAAATTGGCCGAGATAGCTCAGAAAAAAAAAAGAGATAGCGAGTTAAAATTTTGGTGACGAATTTTAGATATAAATACTATGACCAATTTCGTGAATCAGCAAAATTCGTCCATTTTATCCCAATGGATCTATGACGATCCATGATCCAACTTTTGAATCATTAAAGTAAAATCCACAGACAAAAAATATTTCTCAAACTAATATTATATGTATAATTGCAATATATATTATTATTTTATATGTATGTATAGCTGTATAGAAAATGCAGTTTTTTGGAATCGATGTGAAATAAAATAACATAAGAAAGGGCAGTAGGAAAACAATTCATTATATTATTGCATCTCCATCCTTTGTGGAGAAAGTCTCCAATAATACCAATTTTTACTTTCTATTACCATAAAATAGTAAATGTACGTATTTTAAGATATTATTTTAATCCC
Source organism: Chrysopa pallens (assembly GCA_020423425.1). Classification (NCBI taxonomy): domain Eukaryota; kingdom Metazoa; phylum Arthropoda; class Insecta; order Neuroptera; family Chrysopidae; genus Chrysopa; species Chrysopa pallens. The sequence goes on from CM035591.1 coordinate 78,341,642, forward strand.
ACCACTTTTTTTTTGCAAGCAAGGATGATTAAGTTTTTGGTTTATTTATTAGTGCTAGTATTAAAGATAAACATTTATTTTAACAAAAAAATTTAAAAACGACTGGACTGATTTGGGTATTTTTACTCAACTCAGTAGTTCGAACAACAGTAAACTTAAAAAAAACTGAAAGTGATTTTTTATTTTGTATGGATATACAAAATAACCGTTTTCCAAATTTTTATTTAAATCATTTTACTGCGAAACAATAATACATTTGCAATGAACGGAATTTATTCAATTTGGTTAACCGTTAACGAGGTCTTTCTACGTGCATATCATATCATCTATGTTGCAAATTATCACCACCGTACCGTGTTATTAAATAAAGAATATTTTATATAAAATATATAATTTAAATATTTGTAATTAATCTGAATATTGTGGATGACATAAAAGGATTTACTTTTCGATTGCCATATTCTCAATATTTTTCATTGTTCATGTTATAATTGTAATTAATTACAAATTTATGGTTATATGACTGTTTTAATATTTTGTATAATGTATAATGCCTAAATATATGACTGTTTTATGCAAATTTTTTGTACACTTTTTTATGTAAAAGCAGACGACTAAGTACAGAAAGTATTTTTCGACGAAAAATTGTATCTTTTGAATGTATTAGTGGATAGTGAAAAAAAATTAGCAAATTATCAAAATATTCATATATATTTAGATTAGTATTGATTGATTGACGTAGCCATGTTCAAAAAAAGAAAAAAAATTCAAACTACTACTGCAAATTTTGAAATGTATTCCCATATAAAGCGCTTGCTTTATCATCGATGCTTTCTCTTGTGCAACGTTTAGGGTAGGCAGTGAATGTTCAACACACATTCACAAATTAAAATGTACGATAATAAGTAGTTTTTTACAAAAATAATGAGTTTTGTATAAATTTTAGACTTTTCTCAAAATTCTTCATCTAAATGAAATGAGGGGATGTAATTCGCGTTGTATGGTCCAAGTAAGAGTATGCTAATACGTTTGTTTGTTTGACATATGATTCAGTATCAATGTCTGAACTGAATCCAAATAGTATACGAAAAAAATTTTCCATTACTTTGAGTCTTGCTAACAAAATAGTGGAGGAAAAACTTTCCAAACATGCATACCTAAGAAGTTATTGGCGAAAATCCAAAAAAGGTAGAACAAAATTACTTTTCGGGCACTACTTCAATATTTTAATAGCCTTACCTCTATAATTTGACTTTGATCTTGACGAAATTGAGCTCATTTTATTGAAAATTTAAGCAGAGTTACCATAAAATATAGATTAAATTTTCTATAAGATTGATATATTGAAAGTTGTTCGGAAAAATTATTGTTTATTTGATCAGATGGATTAATTCTTATTTTGAAGAAAATTGAAATTACCCTGTGAGGCGGGTGGGTTATAGAAAGTGGGAATACTATTACCAATTGAATATAAGATATTCCTAAGATACTGACAAATTACCTAAATTTTAGGTCTCAAAAGTCTCAAAAGACATTCCAATAGAAATGAGATAATATAAACCAAAATAACTAGTTGATACGAGAAAATGTATATTTTCGTCTAGTCTCGTACAAAATAGGGCTCATAAAGGTACAAACAAATGATAAAATATGATTAAAATTATTTATAAAACAGAATACGTTATTTTATTTACAAAGAAAATAATAAATAAATATGAAAACACTACAGTGCTAGTAGTAACACTAGCAGTAGTCGGAAAATGAAAAACTAATAGGTTATGTTTGTGCGACATACTACATATGTGAGTTTTGTTTAGTTAGTCTGTTTGTCTATTTATATATCACATCTTTTTAGTAAAAGAGTCTATATATGTAGGTATATGTTGCTAGTTGTATAGTAAAAACCACGATAGTGACACACATAATGTGACACAGACAAGTACCATCTTCAAGTAATGTCTTCAAGTGAAGTGACTGAGTGCTATTATGAGGTTTTTGTGTATCAAAATACCACCAAACAACCATCTTGTTTCATCTGAATAAATTACAGGGTGCTTCATATGCACTTTCAACTGCATTTCATGCGTCGTCACATATTTATAGAAAATCATATTATGAGATTTACACAATTTGATTATGGAAAAGGTCATGACAACACAAAGCTATGACAAAGGCATTTATAGAAAAAATTGCTTCAATATCCATATTATGGAAGATTGTGCATGACTAATTTCAACACAGTTATTTTTTGAGAAATTTGCGTGACTAAAATCTTCTCAAACAAATACTTAGTTCTTACTCAATTATCTTTTTCGTCACTCCATGCGAAGCAATGATATATCTATGATACACTATTAAAGTTAAATATAAAATTAAAACTGTATAAGCAAGAAGCTTGAGCCTTAAAAAATTTGTCGATCATACTTTGTTATGTCATGATGACGTGTCCTAGTCAAATGCAGTTTCAGTGATATACCAATTTATTGAATTGAATTGTTGTGTCCAAGGCCATTTTCTCACAGTATCTAAAATATTAAATCAAAACGTAAAAATCATTAAATAACATTTAATCATATTTTCTTTATATAAATAAAAAATACCAATACAAGTACCCATCATCCGGATTTTCAGAGAGCCGTAGTTAAGTTAAAATGTATGTTGACCCAATGTCTGCTTTTTGAAAAACCATTGAGAAGTGGACCTGTGGCATTAAAGTGTCGGAAATTTGATTATCTTATTTACTGTCACAATGACTTATTTCATTATCAATTATGTTGGCATGTATTATAGTTCCAAGCAATGACTAAACGTATCTGAGTTTGCAACCTAAATTATTATTGCTTGAGGTACAGAACCCTATATGCAATGGTTTATTACTAACTTAATTTTTTTACTTTATACATGTTTTTTTTTTCGTGTTTCTTTTTTTTTTATTGTTCACCACAATTTAATGTTTAAAAAAATAAAAATAAAATATAGGATTTGCTACACACTGTAATAATAGTTAAAAACCACATTCGACTACCACAAACCCCATTTTAAAATCGAACCCACGTTTTTATTTTGTTCTAGATTTTTGTTTTTGTTTTTAATGCTTAGTTTTTTTATGTTCTATTATTAATAATAATAGTTATTATTATTATTACAATTTGTTTTAAGATTTTACAACCTTTAATAAAAAATATTTAGACAATAAACAAGAAAAAGCAAAAACAAATGTAAAAAGAACAAGTAAAAGCTTAAAATAATAGAGAAAAAAAATTATAGAAATAATGAAAATGAATCCAAAAAACTACCAATAAGTAAAAGTAAACAATCATATTAATTTAAACTTGACAAAATAAAAATAATTTGTGCTAAAATGACAAATTTATGAGTTGTGCGAATACTATAACAAAAGACAGGGTACAGTTAAAAGATTAATAGTTTTGCAATCGATCTGTGGTTATAAAATCTCTAAATAACAGGTCATATATTGACAAGGCTACCCTTACAAGGTTTTGTTCCACATAGTTGTTTCCATTTGGTTGCGATATAAAATCGCTAGCCAGGACGTCACTTGAGTCAATTAAGCCGAGTTTTTAACTGAGAGATCTAATTTAAATTAATAGGCAGAATTCTGAAAGTTAGCCAAGTTTAAAGACGTTTAGAGACAATGGTGATAAGCTTGTTTCAAGACGCACTACATGATTTTGTGTATTTCTTGGCTTCTGAAGAAATGGATTAAAAAACTGCACTTAGACGGTTTCAATTATGGATAATTCACGAAGACTCCATACATTGGGCCAATAAATAGCACTTGAAGTTGGTAAAAGTTATCATTACTTGACTGATAACTACTTTTCTCCTTTGTACCGAAGTCACTAGCGGAAAGTGTCAGTCCACATTAAACTTGTAGTTGACAAGTCTAAATCCAATCTTATTAAATAGTTCTTGAGTGATTTATACGAGTAATTTACTTCGAAATATTGTAATAACTTAAGATAAAAAGTTTTGATAGTCTAAGAGCATAAGAAAAAAAGAAAAATTAACCAACCAAAATATTATAAAATTTAACTAGATATAAAAACAACTGGGAGTTGAGAACACACATTTATAACTCCATTATAATCCCGAACAGAACGATACGCTGGAGAAACGTGGGGCTTAAGGTATGGTGACGAATTGAAAACCGTTCAAATTGGATTTTTAAAATCTTAATTGCAACTTCCAAAAACATACTACGATGAATGTTAAGAATTTAAACTGGAATAACTAAACTAAATAATAAAATTATACACATGTATCTTAACAAAAATCTGTAACATGGATAAACGGCGCCTTTCAAAACTTTGCCTTGAAAGTAAAATCAGTTTTGACGAATTACTGGCATGTGCATACTGGCTCCAATTAACCAAAACTATAGTTGGATTTCGCAACTAATGGTTATATTAGACAAAATCCACTATGAGCACTATCTGTTTACTCAAGGCTGCTTTAACTTAATCCAATTACACCTTAACAACATTATGGAAAAATATGAAAATTATTTGTTCAATGAGCACCTCAAACGCATCGAAATCTGTGCATATAACATAATCTACAAAACAATTATCACAACTCGTAGTGTAGAAGACTATTTTAATTTTAATGCCGACCCTCCTAAACTGAGATTGGTTTGCCTTGACTAGCCAACCTTAATGAATTATTGTAGACTATATCACGTCGAAAAGGCCAAAATAATTAAAGGTGATAATTGGCTGAACCGTGGTATAAACGTTACACACTCCAATGAAATTCCCTAAGTTTAAAGAACTGAGAAGTAATAAGCTCATTTTTCGATAGCTACGTGTGTGGAGATATAACTAACGTGCTAACCGTTGACGCTGCAGATAAGCTAAAGTGGGTGTGTAAGTTTAATACAAAAGTTATCGACCAATCAAACTGAATTAGTTACTTTTATTTTGTACATTATATTCATTGAATTCTTAATTTTTATTGTACTGAATTTTTGTATCTATTTGTATTTTTAAAAACTCATCAATAATACTACCGAGATATTTCAAATATATACATAATTTTTGAAAAATATATTTTGAGATCCGATGACTAATATTCCAGTTGTATTATTATTAAGTAAATTATTATAAATTTTCTAACTAGATGGATCGTTCTTTAAAAAATTGTGATAAAAATAATAAATAACAGCACATTAAGTTCTTAATTACCTATTAGATTTGTAGAAAAACAATTTAATTTTTAATTGAAAAACGTTTAGCCTTGTGTTGTCTTTTAAAATCAAAATATCTCGGAAGTTGAAGACATACTTACCACTAATAAAAATAAATAAATATTGATGATTACCGTCTAGGTTTAGATCCAATAAAATCGTTTCTTGATAAAGAGCTCGTTTATTTCCGTTTCAAACATGTCAAATAAAATTTGGAGCAAATTTTTTTTATTCTTTAAATTTTATTTCTCTAAATGTAAGAAATAAATTATTTAGAAGTTATCAAAGACGTAAATAAACAACAATATTTCATTGAAATATTGAATTGAAAAAAAAAAAAAACCATATTGTATAAAAAAATTATAAAACAAATTTGTTACTAATTATGACAATTATGAATAAATTATAATTACAATAATTATTATTAATAAATATGTCAATATTATATTAAAAACACATTTAAATAAAATGAAGTAAAATGTAGGCATTGATATTTTAAAACTGATTACAATACTAATTGTAATATCATGTCATGAGTCGTGAGTTATACAATTTTATTAAAAATAATTTGTATTTCCATTAATTTTACTCATTTCACTTAATAATATTATTATTTACTAACTCACTAATTATTGCAAATGTAATACATACTCTTAATTTTATAGCACACTATTCTAGATGCAGGATATTGCTCATTTAAAGGGGTCATACCACATTACCCCTTACAAACGGCTGAATTTTGAACCTCGAATACAGTGTGTAGTTGATATAGAAGTTTTGTAACGAGAATAGGACACTGTAATAGAGTAACAAAATTCAGTTTTTTGTAAGGGCACATTACCCCTAGATAAGTAGTATCCTTCATCTATGATATTGTGCAAGTACAGTAACATTATACATGTAATTGAAACATTACTCATGTAATTGACGAATCTGGGGACTTAAAGAAGTTCATTACCTACTTGCCAAGGGTACAATTTTAGCTGAGTACTAGGAATCTTTGAATATTACTTGTAGTGCCGGTAAGAAGTTAGCTTAAGTAGGTATAGGGTATTATCTCATCACTCAAGGCTTAAAAATTACAGAACCAATGTAAAGTTCTCCTCAACCTAGTTACAAGACCAATATCCGTACCGTGCATAGTACGTGAAAGGGACTTCTTGCTCCGAATGATGCTCCACGAGTGTCTAAAATTTATAATAAAATATTCACATTCTAGAAAATGTAAACAATTATTGAATTGTTTGCATGTAAATTGTATAGCAAATGCTAAACAAAAATTATTAAATAATTACAAAAAAATGGCATTTATTGGAAGTTATGGGTTGAAAATTGTAAGAATCAGTAGTAATTTTTTTAATTACAATAATAAAAAATAATTCATTTAAATTTGTGAATATATTTCCTATATTAAATCATATCACAGAGAAATATATATCACTAGCAGATCCGGTCACGCGTTGCTGTGACAATTTGAAACAACCGGTATTTGTTGCGAGTCACCCGGTATTTGGTGTAGGAAACTCGTGACACGTAACTTTTATATTTCTTCCGGTATTTGGTATGAGCCACCCGCTACCACTGGGTCAGCCATCGGCCTTATCTTTACGTCAGAAAAAAATACGGGAACCTTGACACGAAATTGTTATATATACACCCGGTATTTAATTTAAGACACATCCGCGTCATAGATATTTTGTAGCAATTTACGGTTATTTTTCTGATCATACATAGGTCTAATACACATTCCGGTAAAGTTTATAAAATATTGTTTTAGAATGATTAAAATTTGTTGATTGAACCTATGAATCCTCCGTCGAATTGGCTAAAATGGAAACTGAGACAGGAGTATAACGCATATTTAAAAAAAAAAATTAGCTGGATTGGATCTGCCGTTCCCGATTTTTGTACTTAGAAAACTTTTTGGAAATTTATTTTTATATTATAGATAACGTATGGTATTTAAGTTTAAATTGACTTTTAAGTATTATTTCGAATCGTTTGTATGGCAATAAAAACCAAAAATTATAGAAATATGGGAGTACTTCAAGGAATATTCGAAAAAAGAATTATCGAAATTACTGTTCTCGAGATTTGCGCTTAGCAATACATTCACCAATTCATTTTTATATTATAAATGAAATTGATACTGTAGTATTTAATAGCTATAGAAACGAATGAAAACATTTTGATGCAAGGTGCTCATACAAATCTTAATAATCTCTTATTAAAATGATCTTTCAGCCACATCGCATATTATAAAATATAGCGTTTTAATATTTTAGAAATTATTATGAAATATACCACACTTAATGTCATCGTTTATTGCAATAGAAGAATAAACGTATAGCTAATATATTGTTGAACATAACATCGATTGTTGTATTATTATTTGCAACAAGTTGTTATTGGGAATGGGGGTGAGTGAGGTTTGGTACTAGTAGTGCTTTGAGTTATAACCAGTAGCTTGCTAGCTAGTAACAACTCTTCTAGTTTACTTGACTGTAAGTTAGTTCGTCTTGATGATTTGAACAAAAACATTCATTCATTTTTGGGCATGTTGCCAGATACTTAATATTTATCATTACTTAATACAGCAACGTATATATATGTTGGTACTTTTATTATATAAGTAACAGTTGGAACCTACTTGACTAGATATATATATCCATGTTGGCGTATGAACACGCGAAATTATCTAATGTTTTAGCAAAAAAAAAAAAAAAAATATTGCACTTCCATGAAATAGCAGGCCATTTTTTATTTTTAATATGCGCACTATTTACTATGTTCATGTGTACACTTTGTTATTAAAATTCCCAGGCAATATAAGGGATCCAGTAAGCATGAGCCTGCATATTTGGAATGGAACTGGCACGGATTTGTATGTTTTTTGGCTCTTGACTCATTCCGTAGGGATCTTCGAAAATTTGATCTGCACTATCTAGTGCTACACTATCTAGTGCGAAAATATGTATTCAATATTGCGTTTTCGTGAAATACTATGGTACACTGTCTTATTAGAATAACCATGTTAAATGTTGGATCTAAATAGTACGGGTCAGCATGTTTTCAGCCCTTATGGTCACCAAATGGTTAAACTACCTGGGTAATAGTTGAAGTCGAATTAGATGGGTGGCATTCTTGCATATTTTACTGGAACTGGAGAGACCTTACTAACTCAACGCTTAAAATCGCCTGAGTTTTTTCAACATAGGTTAAACTTAAGAACCAAAAAAAAAAAAAAACAGATCCGTCATATTTACCCCAAATACGCAGACCCATAAACATAAATCACAAATATCACGTGGCTGATATTGATTTTTAAGTAAGGGTCGAGTGATTTCGCGGTGACAAAATTTTATAAATTTCAGACGGTTAGATGTTTTTACATTCTAGTAAAATAATTTCATATCGAGCATATTGAAATCGCTTTTTTGAGAAAACATTAAATTTGTATCTTAAGAATCAGATGGATAATGTAAAGCGACTTCTTTTTCTCAATAATCCCATTTTTTCAAAATTTCTCGTTTGGTGTGATATTACGCCAACCATATATTGTTTAAATTACCTGACAATACGAATCATTTGTGCATTTATCAAATAATAGAAAGCGATATTCATATCCAATATAGAATATCGACTATATATGTAATCGAGTTTATCTACATGCAATAGATATCATAGATATTCGTTTTAAAAATTTTGATAATAGAATTTTGATGCTATCTATTCTGCGATTGGTATATAATACAAAGTATAATTATTTATTACTAGATTAGGTGTCAATTTAATGAAAGAATTTAACTGAATGCTATAATTTACATAATAGAAGGCATCCATAAATTCCGTTTCATTTTAAAAATTCTGAACCTCTCCCTCCGTTCTTGTCACAGGTTGTCTCATTTTATATCCCCCCCTTTTTTTTAATGTGACATCACACATTTATTTTAATTTATGCATAATCGAGAGAAAACACCTATTTTCATTTTTTACTTATGTTTATTAAATAATCAAATAAAAATAACATAAATTCCAACATTTTAGATAAGAAACAATAAACGACTAATTATGTTAATTAAAGATAAAAAACTTAATTATCTAGTGGATTTTGGACCCACTCTTTTATATCAGCTTTGATTGGTAAATCTGGCACTTTTGTTCTGAATTTGAACATCAAGAACATCCTTTTGTGACATCATTTTTTTCCAACCACAAAGCACCGTCATCATTTATTAAACAAAGAATTTATCCAGCACGTCAAGCCGCAATTCTTTGACGATAGGTAACATCTCTTGGTTTATGTGTGTTGATTTACGTTTCATATTTAATTTCGCGTTTTAGTATTTTACATTTTTACACGTGACGTCACATTTCGGTCATACACTCCCACCCCATTAACGTGTGACGTAATATATGCTATGACCCCAATTATGCTTATAAGCAACGAGGCTATCATTTTATCTATATGCAAAACATGTAAAACGCACTGTCTCTCAATCAGTACTTATATGGATAAGCATAAATAAAAAATTTCAAAAACCCTCGACACATCTTGGATTTGAAATTTGCCATAGCTTATAGTATTATGCTAATCAAGCCATTTCATATGATATCTATTTTTTCACGGGAAAAAATATATAATGCACCATTTTGTGGAGGCGGTCATCTTGGACCGATTTTCATCAAACATAGCTAAGAACACTCTCGACTAATTCACCTTTTATACGAAAAAATAAAAATCGGTTGATCCGTTCAAGACCTACGATGGTGCAGATAGACACACACTCATATACAATACATGTCAAACTTTTAACACCCCGTTTTTCTTGCATCGGAAGTTAAAAGCAGCTCCTAATATAAATAGCTTGTGCTATGCGTCGTGGATTTGTTGTGAAATATCGCGATAAATTGTACTTTTGAAATTCAATTTTATTTGTAATCTAGCCAAGATTTTGGAACTTTAAGTCAATATTTCTTCCTCTACTTCTTGTGATAAAATTCTTATATAATAAAAATGCTAAAGCGGGTTGAGCAACCGTAGTATATATATATAATAATGTGTTAACTACAGTATAATATTATTTTACTGTGGCTAACACATTATAACGTATAAAAGGAAAGAAATTTCAAAATTTTCATAAAAATATAATTTTAAAATTAAACCATATAGTACGAAAACTGACAACTATGATATGATTGTATAATTTTTAAATATGTAGTGTTATAGGTTAAAATAATGTTATAATTTTCAGGATATTTCTATGAATCGTTTTTGGCAAACATCCTAAAGCCCAGTCCTTTATTCTATGTTAAATATTTCGGTATATTATACCATTTCAATGTTTATAAACATTTCGCCGAAGAAGATGTTCTGATGTTCAATGAAATTTCAAACTTTGGATTTATAAACCTTTTCAATTATCCATTATATCAAAAGCCGGTTATTTACATTCCAAATATTGCTTTGGTCCCTGACTGTCCATCTAAATATCAATCGTGTTGTTCGATTTTGGGTGATATGTTAATTTTGTAAGACATTTTCATCCTCATGTTATTAGAGAAACTGCCAAACTATCCACTTTTTATGTATACGTATAGAAACATGCGGTTTTTTACAGTTGATGTAAAATAAAATGGCAAAATGAGGGGAAATAAGAAAACTTTGACCTCTCCCCTTAAAATTTCCAAAATAAAACGGGTTTTCGGCAATGGGCAACGGTGAAATTTAATAAGCAGTGGTAACAGGAAATATTTCTGTATTCTTTTTACTCCTTCCCTCGTTTTTGTACAATCAAGAAAGTTTTTGTACAATTCTGACTTCCGAGTAAGGTTCACAGGGTTTCACTACCTTCCGATTATAATACACAGGGCTCCCAGTTATATATATACATTAATAATACTATATAGAACTGTATTAAGTTTTATTAAACGTTTCTGTCTCTAAGATTAAGATAACAATGCCTGTATAAGAATATTTGGCAGTATACTTACCGGTCTATGTCTCAATATAATACTATAAAGTCGAAATATGTAATGTGTTCTTCTTAGTTACTGTGATATGTGATGCAATAATAAGTCACATGATAATGACAACAATATATGACTATAGTCATAAATAATATGGTAGTACTTAGGCTTCCATGTCTATTTTGTCATACTATTTTAGTACTACAGTCGCAGTTATAGATATAATAATGTCATTTCTAAAGCGGAATCATGTATGATAGTCATAGGTGCTACTACGATTATTTTAATGTATGCAGCATATTTTTAACTTAATAAATAAATTACAAAATTATTTGTTACTTAAAAAAATTTATTGCTTCATCTTAAATAACCGTTTTTCTTTTATCGAACTAATATCGCTAATTAAAATAAGTACGCATAACGAACTTTTGCAAATGCATCATGCGTATTCGACCTATTATTAGATTCGTTTAAAGGGTATTGTAAGCTTTTAAATTTTTCAATGAGGATGGCTATTTGATTTATTGTAAGTGGAATAGGCAAGTATCAAGCCCCAGCCTCCGGACTCAAGTTAAAAAAATTTGTTTTCAATATGATTCAAATAGCAAACAAATTAAAAAATCTTGAATTAATTACATAGATTCCAATCTAAAGATGATACTTTGACCTTAAACATCTTTGTATAAATATTTAATACTACTGGCTACGCCAATGTTTTACCATTTAACTCTAAACTGTTTTGCTTCGAGTCGTTACAACAAATAGTCAAGGTGACTACAGGGTAGGCAACGTACGTTCATGATAACTATGATCAGATTAAAGTTGATTGCAAGCGAATCTGAAAGTTTACAATGCTATACCCATTCACTTTGACTTCGATATACACCATCCTTTCTCATGTCATCCGCTAATGTTCACGATTAAAATCATCATGTTCCAGACATATGGAAACTTAAAATCCAAATCTAAATAAAATGATATTTTAGTACAATTAGTACAAATTCAAAATAATTTACATATACTTGTACAATCAGTATCAAATTTTATATCGTAGGTGCAAAAGATAACTAAGATTGTTAAGCAAGGTTTAATAAAAAATCTAACGAGATTTAAGGGTATTAACACACAATTTTGGTTATCTTAAGAATTTTACAACAACTTATTATCAGTAAAACTGTTGTTCATGCCCTGTTCTTGTCTTTTATATTTTTTCTCATTCCATTTTGAAATTATGATTTAAAATCAGAAGATTAAAATAATAAAAAAAATAGGCTATTTTGATCCATGTGGCGTTGGTATCTTGAAAATACTAGATGAATACAATAATTCTTTTATGCACATCCCAAAGTAGAATATATTATTGTACACGGTTTTTTAATTGCCTTGATAACCAATAGTTGTAAAATTAATGATATCCATTTTGTTTCGATTAATGGATGACTCGGTAGTATGATGAACGATTTTGGTGATCTTATTCTCTTGACAAAAAGAAGATAAGCAGAAATTATGTGTGTATGTTTCTTATGTTAATTCATTAACTGGTTTTGCTGCATCAACACCACGAATCATCTATCCAGTATCGTGATCGTAGAACTTTATTATTAGGTTTTATAGTAACAATCTATAGGTACTCGTACATTACTATAACTAAAATAATGTAGATACCTATAATAACAGTAATGTGCTTACTAGATGATGTTTATAGCATTTTATCTTCTAATATGAATGCTATGAATGTTATGTTCTATTTTAAATGTTACTTTAAATTATTATTGTTATTGTCATTATTATTAACTTTCTAATAGAAAATTATACTTTTCAACCTGAAAATCTATATAAAAACCTGGAAAAAGTATTTAGGCATGTTTTATTGATGATGAGAGTGCTTAAATAGCAAGCTACCTTGTCTAATAGTCAGTACCTGGATGACCGACGCCATCTGGTGTTGTGTCGTTAAAGCAATAAGTTGCTCACAAAAATAGTATTATTATTCGCCAATAGATGTCAGGAAGAGTCATATTTTTCAGTTGAGACTACTGGAACGCGTTGATTATCGATAAAACACGAATAAAATGTCAATTGAAAAAAGATTCCTAGCTAGATCGATTTATCGTCCCCGAAACCCCCTATATACTAAATTTCATGAAAATCGTTGGAGCCGATTCCGAGATTCCAATTATATATATATATATATATATATATATATATATATATATATAAGCATTGCTCATTTAAAGATATAAGATATTATAATAATATTACAAATACAAAAAAATCGTTTATCATTATTTTCAAGATTTTCATTCCATTACATGTTTGTAATAAGTGATGATAACAACTAACAGTGTTAATTGTTTAAATACCCAACATTTAGGTGTGTAATAGTTATGATTATTTTCACTAATAATATATACTAAATATGCAGCTCACAATGTTATGAAAAGTTAATTATTTGTATACATTATTTCATACAGACCGTTCGAACAAATACTGCTAATAAAAAAATCAATGTTAAATATTATTGTGTTTCAAAACATGAATGTTGTGGTGGGCAGCTAGGAATGATACCAACAAATGTGAGATTTCTAGTATACAATATTGGAGGGTGACACCATACCTGACTGTCAGTACACTCAATGCACATATTTGGTATATTAGCACTGTTAAATATCATATCATGATGACATCATACCTAGCTGACCACCACAACATTCATATTTCAAAAATCGATAATATACGCTATTTGAATGGGTATTCGAACGATCTGTATACATGATTATCATATTAATTTGAGCTGGGTGAATGAAAAATCTGAACAGTTTGAAAGAATGTCTCCAAACAAAAATGTTGATTGAAGAATTTTTCTTTTATCTTCTATGGTTTAAATATGTCAAGAGACCTATTGGACCCAATCTATCTTTTTTACTGTCGATCACGTTTCAAGTCTAATGCTCAATCAAAATTATAGCTTGCTGTCTCTTTTCGATTCATAGCGAATCATCTTGATGAAGCGCAGATAGCAAGACAAAAAACGAATGTAATATACATTGTATATTTTTCAATTTTCGAACACGAATAACTGAAAAAACAATTATCCATCGGTATAAAATTTTGTATACACAAAATTTGGCGTAAAATTAGAGGTTGTGTCAAAGAGTTTTATAGAAAATAAATTTCGCAATGCAAAATAAAATTTTGATGTTATTTTTGGTGAGTTATTTATGTGAACTTAAAAAAAAGAAAACTCTTTACTCTATGTTCTGTTATTACTGTGTTATTACTGTCAAAGTTCATCGCAGCCTCCTTGTCACGCTTATATAAAGCTTTTATATCCTATTCATTACTACGATTGTATTATAAAACACATATATTATATTTCATACTTGTTTGAATCTGTAAATTGTATGTATTTTTACAAAATATTATTTTATGTAGTAAAAATGTCTTTACTTGGTTTTTATATGAAACGTAGTAAACAAATTGTTTTAATTATAAAATAAATAATTAAATAAATGATTGAACAGTCTCGTCCATATTTTCATAAATTACAAACTTACTTTTAACTGAATTTAATATACCACAGTCATATTTCAAAACTTGTGGAATATATTAATTGAATGTATTTAAATAATACGCTACTTAAATAGTATTTTTGAATTCGACTTTATTTTTTCCAAAACAACTTAAAGTCTTTTTTATAGCTTGCTAATTCTTCTTAGAAATTAACTATTTTAAAATTTGTTTTTGAAAACTTGCAGAAAATAAATTCCGATACAGCTTTTTTATTTATTAGTTTTGAAATTTATGTGGGCCGTTAATGTCTCTTGGTCAGGTGAGGTAGCAAACTACAAAGGCTCAAAGTTGTTAATAAAATAATAAATTCGAATTCAAAATTCTATTTAAGTCCTGTACTATTTAAATACTTGCATTTATTGTATCCCATATGTGAATATATTTGTGAGTTATATTAAATGTACTAATTTATTCAATCAGAAAGTTATTGGTAAGATCATACCAACCAAGGTTTGTTTGTCATAAGTAAATGTAGGTAACAATATTACTATAAGGGACTAGTCAAGCTAGCAGAGCAAAGTATTCAGAATTGAATTTGAATATACTAAAAATTAGGTACTCTTTAGGTAAATAACACCTACATTTGGGTGCTGCAAAATTAAATATGGTGCTCAAATTTTTAATTTAGAAAATTGAGTCATTACAATGCACTGCTGCAGTGAAATCATACAGATCCAGAAAAGTGACAAAATAACATTTATAATATAATATAAGTCCCAGAATTAGGTGCTTTTTTGGTCTTCAATGAATCAATTCAATCAAAGTAACCTAAAAAATCATTTTATACAGCCTTAATTTTGTAGCTCCTAAAATATATCTAAAAAGCACTTAATTTCGATCATATTTCAATTCAATTTTGAATATTTTGCTCTGCTAGCTTGGCTTGTATGAAAGTTAAGAAAAAACAGGATGTGTAAAATATGCGGTTTCGTGTGCTGAATTGAGATATGGAGTGTGAAGAGTTTGTTGTTCTACATGCGTATTCAAATACACAAAAATTCAAAACGATTGAGGCAGTAAATGTGGAATATTAGGTTCTCACACATAAAATGTAACATTACTCATAAACAAAAATAAAAAAAAACCAGTAAAAATAAAACGACTAAAAGTGTTAATTATTTAATTCCCCGACGTATCGTTAAGTATTAATATTTGAACCATTTTTTATTATAAGCATTCATAAAATACTCTAAATGTGCAACCACAGTCCCGTTTTTAAGGGTAAGCAGATTAGGCACTGCTCCCATCAA